>JBAMJV010000835.1:0-32178 GCA_037951105.1 Echinarachnius parma | reverse complement strand
CTCCCCTATTTTGGGCGATACCCCCCACCCCCCCCCCCCCCCCCCCCGCCCACGGTGGAAAACAGTAACATCCCCCGCCCCCCACCACCCCCCCCCCCCCCCCCCCACCACATCCCCGGCGCCCCTGCTTATCACCAACTCCCCGTTGTCTTGGTCTCGGCCTCGAAAATCTTATCGCAGAATGACGGTTATCAGAACAGATTGTTTGAATTCAATTAAATATGAAACATGTATAATTTGATGCTCAAAACCCCATCTTTTTCCTCTTTTTTAAGTTAGTGAATATTGTAAAGATATTATAAGTTGCGTCATTTCTTGAGTAACACCGGCTCCCGGAGAAAACTAAACATTTCTTTATCCTGTCAGCCTTATTTTGTTTTGTTTATAAATCAAAAGGAATGCACATTGTCCACCTTCGAAGGGAGTATTCCAGCAAGTCGCCTGTACTGTTAGGCTCACACAGTGCTAATAAAACCCGTTCCCATTTCTCTGAAGCCGAGAGTATCTAAATGCATTGATTATTATTGACTACTCTTGCAAGATATGCTTGAGTTTGCTGTTCCTATACCAATACACCGAATTCGTATGAAAATCCCCGAAAGCAACTAAAATTAATAGACACAGCTTCGTGTACAAAATGTCTTTTCCCCTACTATATACCATTTGGAAAAAAACCCACCGGAGACTTAATTGCTATGTAAATAAGGTATTTCTGCGGCGGGCCCTAGCCCTGAAGCTTATCGCAGACTATACCGCTATGTAAATAGGCCTCTCCCCCCTGTTCCAAATCTTTTTATGAGCCACGGATACTAATCGCTCGAAAGGAATGCGCTCGCCATTAACGACACGCCAAGGCATAGGTTGGTCTTATCCATGCAATTTTATGAGCGCGATTCAGTGTATAAATTTACCGCAAGACCAATTAACTTGGTAAATAAAGTCTCTGATAGAAGGGTCCAATACCATTCCTTTTGAATATTCATAGGCCCGATATCTACAAATCCCTCGAAGGGAACTCGCTCGTCGGAAAGCAGGGCTCAGTCGCGCGCGAATGATAGCTAGTACTTATCCACGCGACTCTATAAAATCGATGGTGACTCGCGGCGTCATGAGCGTCATGAATAATGAATAAATTAGACGAACTTCGGGGCCATCTGGACGTCGATCCCGACCACGCCTGGAGTCGGGAATGCGACAGTCCGGAGCTCCGAGACCAGGCCCGTCGACGGGTCCGGGTCCCGGCGATCGAGGAGCGCCGAGAAAAGAGGAGATGCATTTTTAGAAATTGCCATTGGTAATGCACGGGCGACCCCCCTCGTCGCGTTAGAGTATTATTAGGTATTGATGATGATAGGTTTAAAGGGATAGTTTAGTTTTGGTAGAGAGGGCGCTACACAAAATAATTGTTTTGTGAGGTAATGAAAAACTGAGTGTCGAATTTGAAAGAGCATACAATTTTAATGGCAGAATAAACTTTATTTGATCAAAATCGGTTCAGAAACGGCTGAAATATCCATAACCATAACCATTTGTAATATAGATGTGGGGCCCCACAAGTATTCGATAATTTTGAACCAGCCGTTAAAATTCGTTTTAAAATGCTTCCTCTTTTCAAAAATTGTCAACAGACGTGTTTAGATAGTTGTTGATTATCTCTCTATATCTAATCACTATTTCAACAAAACATCGCATGCACAATATTTTATTTTAAATGGTTTAAACAAATTCGTTTTTTGAAAGCGCCCTCTTTCGTTTAAACAGCTCTTTTGGAATGATAACAGGCATTTGACTTAGTCTTTGGAATTTGTTTTATTCCTTTTGTATACATGGTGGAGTTATAACTATTAGTTTGTAATATAATGGTGCAGGTTTTGGTTACTAAAATTCAGAGTGACTAAAACTGTATAATATACTCTCTCTACCAGAACTCAACTATCCCTTTAATTATAATATATAGCACCTATTTAGTTCTAAATTATGAAATGTTTATTGGTAAAATTACTAGTACAATTAATTGATAGGACTCTCAATATTTGTGTTGATGCAATACAATAGACATTGTATATTAACTTGCCTTGATTATAGTAGTTTGCTTCTGAACTTTTTGTACATTATTGCCATAAGTAAAAGTAAAAGAGTTCAAATGTTCATATACAATCATGCAGCTCTTAGGTCTTAATTATATCCCTCTACTCTTCCCCTTTTCCCATCTATTCTCTTTCTCACCTTCTCTCAGTGCCCTTTTCCCTTTCGAAATTCTTGTTTTCCGTATCTCGCTCTCCACTCACTTGCCATTTCTTCAGTGGTGTTCTATGATGTAATTATGTTAATGCTTTCAAATGTTGATGTTTAAAAGAGAGGACAAAAATGTTGTTATTATGTATTGATTAATTATTGTTATGAACTTCCATTGTGTTAGACCGATAAAATAATATATTAAAATATTGAAATATTTATGTACAAGGCTTCCCTGGTGGCATCCCCAAGTTGGTAGGAAAGAGATTTATTTTTTTCCTGCCAGGCAGCTTGGGGAGGTTCACCAGGGGTGCTTTTATGTTTTGTTTTGTTTTGTAAATTCACTGCTCATTTTGTATCGTTATACATTGTACTTTGTTTGAAATGCCGAATAAATAATGATGATAATAATAATTATAATAATTTATATGCATCATCATCATCATCATCATCATCTAGACAGGAGTGTAGGGTAGCCCTGTAGATCTCCCGGTCATAAACACGTTGATAGCATTCCTTTCACTGACTGTGCACAGCATGCGCGCATGGAAGTCAAACGATATCAAATCTTTTATTTAACCAAACAATATCCAGGCCATGTTTGAAAGTGACGGCGCTAGTAGCAGTGACTAATGACGCAGGAAGACTGTTCCATGAACTTATAACACGCTTGCTGAAGAAACTGCTTCTGAGGTTGAGTTTACAACGGGTAGTAAAAAACTTCAGAGGATGTCCACGAGTACGTAGATAATCAGATCTGACAAAGAAATGTTCTGGATCGATTCTATCAATACCGTGCAGGATTTTGTAGACTTGGATCATATCTCCCCTCTCCCTTCGGTAGTGAAGAGAGAAAAGCTCAAGTTTTATCAGTCTCTCTGGGTACGATAAGGAGCTCATTCCTGGAATCAGCCTTGTTGCTCTTCGCTGTACTGCTTCAATCTTTTTGTCGTCTGTAACAAATCTTGGGCTCCATGATACGCTGCAGTACTCTAGATGTGGGCGTACAAGTGCTTTGTAGAGAGGTATGAAGATAAAAGGAGACCCGTATCCTTTTATGCAACCGTGAATGGGATTAGCTAATTTCCTAGCTCATCCTCTGAAATGACATCTGTGCACTTTTGTAACAATCGCTTGCTTCATAATAGCTGAGAACGATCAGAACGATCCCCTTTGTTTGTGCCAAATTGACCAGACTGATCTGTGCTAAATTAATTTATGTTGCTATATATACAGGGTGCCCCCCCCCCCCCCCCCCCCACCCCCCACCGAAAAAAAAAAGGGAACGAGGCAAATAATAGTAATACAATTATTATGTCATGATCGGATATAGGGTGTCCTTTCCAATGAAAAACGATACCAAAGAACAGTCATGTTGGTCGTATAGTTTTTGCGAGTGCCACCATGTCAACGGTTCCCATTGTTGTCAATTTTTACCAAGTCAGTGCCTGATAGACATAGTCTATCGCGCATTCTCTTGACACACAGCTGAATGCACTCACTAACACGGGACTAACACTGGCGCGCGTATCGCTCGTTGTTCGATGCTAGCATCGATATAGATCGGTGGATGCTAGCTATTATGACGAGCAGTATTAGTGCGATATTATATCAGACACTGACTTTACACAAATGGGAACCTGACATGGTGTCACTCACAACGCCCTCAAACAAAAACTACACGACCAAAATGACTGTTCTGTGTATAATCATGCTGTTGCTATATTTTGGGAAGTGCCCCGTTCCGTTTTTTTTTTTTTTTTGGGGGGGGGGGGGGGCCACGCCACCCTGTATAGGATGAACGAGTTGTTTACTGCATTAGAGTAATGGCAAATTTGACTTGCAGGGTTGTATGATACCCACCTACAAAGGGTGTAACAAGGACATGATAATAATGTTTTCATTATAAATAATTACAAAATGTATTTTGTTTATAGAAATTTTACATTCACTTATGATCGTGTATCGATCATGTATTCCCCGATAGCAAAATGCCTGGTAGCTATTCAAACAAAGTTCAACACACGCGGCAATCGGCATTTTTTTTTTTTTTTTTTTTTTCAATGTGTGCTTAACTTTGTTTGAATATCTACCAGGGTTTTGCTATCGGGGCATACATGATCGATTATAAACGATCATAAGTGAAATGTTAATTTCTATAAACAAAATACATTTTGTAATTATTTATAATGAAAACATTGTTATCATGTCCTTGTTGTTGTATATAATATCAACAGTATTGAACTGCGATGTGCGTGTGCGGGCGCATCGCATGACGTCATCGATCAATCCTTAATTTCTTTCTTGTATCGTACCCAGGGGGCAAACCACTATTTTTTTAGGATTTCAGCTTTTGCCTGTTGTAAAAGGTTGGCCACCAGAAATGACTTCTAGGACATTCTAGGATCACAACCTAGGTGGACAACCTCGTAAACTAGCTACTGGAAGTCCACAGGATGAGTTTCAAGAAAACCACACCTAATGCACTAAATATTGTGTTTCAGCCTTAGGGGTCATGAAGACCCAGTCACACATCTTGCACATTTACACCACAATGCACTACTGATTCCAGCTTGTTATTTCATGGAGGTCTTCCCTAGAGTCTTGCGCATCGTTTGATACCAAATTTGAGCATATTGCATATTTGGTTACTGTATCACACGTCGTTATAACGTGATGCGTCACACATGGACGTGGAATTTCGAATACAGCGCTTATGTATGAAATGCAAATAACTCCTTAAAGGGGACCACCAGGCAAAGGACAACACATTATTATATGTTTTGGTACCGTTTTGTGATATCAAATAGATACCCAACATTTTGCAAAGGGTTGTGTAATTCATAAACAAAGCAATTCATTTCCACCACTTACGGAACCACGGCTATCTCGTGGTTCCACACGGGCCAGGCATTTGCGAGTGCGCCAATGCAATTCACGTGTACGTCAATAGAATCCCGGATGATTCGTTCGCTCTGCATAGAGCGCCGCTGGCTCTGCTCGCATAATAGTCTGCGCATTCAGACCGCATGACCGCATGGCTGAGAATGGTGATGCGTTTTCCAATTATATATTTTTCTGAAAACATATCTTTGTGAACTTATTGAAGGAATGGAATACTAAAGATGTTACCTTTCTATAAAAAGATTATTATGTTTGGGTGGTGGTACCCTTTAAGAGTTAAGAATAGGCTACATTTTGATCTTTAAAAACTTAATTCGCTTTGAAATACCTATTAAGAGCATTATACAATGACATCAACTATGTAAATTCATAAATCAATACAAAACAAAAGAATATATTTAAGAATATGAGTTGTCAATGTATTAATTTGTTTAGATTGCGATCAAATGATACAAAATCCATCATAACTTTTCATCATTTGAATCAGATACGGGGGGAGGTACAGTCAAACCTGCTAATGCGACCACCTGTCTATAGCGACCACCTGCTCATTACGACCGCTCATAGATTTTCATAGATATTTTTCAAACGTATAGTTTCAGTACCTCCCCGGGAGCATACAGTCACAATGATAATTATATGTGTACAGAAGAGTGAACATTTATTTAAACAATTATTAGTATCATAAAATCGCGTCCTTCTATGTGATGTTTCAACAGCCAGTATTTGCGCGGAGTTCTATTTACTGAGTATTAATTACATTAGAATAGCAGCTATCTTTCTATTTTATTATCAAGGGGTTATCACATTGACGTGGTTGGCAAAATAGTCTCGTTGGCACTTAACCAATTCAGGAATTAAACCAGAGAATACTCGGGCTTGGGTCAATGTAAAATACATGTTATATCAATATCAATCAGTCATGAATACATAAGAATATGAGTTGTCAATGTATTAATTTGTTTTAGATTGCGATAACATGATACACAATCCATCATTTGAATCAGATACGGGGGAGGTGTGTGTGTGTGTGTGTGTGTGTGTGTGGTGTGTGTGTGTGTGGCGCGCGCGCGTGTGTGTGTGTGTGTGTGTGTGTGTGTGTGTGTGTGTGTGTGTGTGAGTGTGTGTGTGTGCGTGTGTGTGTGTGTGTGTGTGTGTGTGTGTGTTTTTTGTGTGGGGGGGGGGGGGGGTAGGAGGGGGTCACAAGTCACCAGTGGACTCCAAAATAATTATAATCGAGGTCTACTCACGCAGTATGGACGAAGTGTAACTGAAGGCTAACATGACAAGTTCAAAGCAGAGTTTCTTACTAGACCTAAAGGAGGTACATTATGAGCTTGGAAGGGGGTTTACTGTTGTTAAGGATTGGCCCCAGAAGGGCTTATATTAGGACCTTCTAGGAACACAACTTGGGTGCAAAACCTTGCTGACTATCTGCTGGAAGTCCACATCAAGCGTAAACTGAAGAGAAAAAAAACGTCTACACCAAACCACTCACTACAACGAACCACTCATCTCTGCCGAGTTGAAATATATATATGCTTGCACCTTCATTCATAAGTTTATCCAGCACACATCATGATCTATGTCGTGTCATCAGGGATAAAGAGCCTTATATTCGTCGAGGTCATGGCAGTAGCGGAAGCCAAACCATACACAGCAACAGCGCATTCCTTCAGGACAAGGGCGCCGATTTCTTCTCATGGGTTGGGGGGGATGATCAGGGGGTTTGACCCAATGACGATGCGGAGCATTGTCCACGAGCCGCGTAGCGGCGAGGCGATTTTTTTGGCTATTTTTCTAAGGGGGGGATTTGACCCAATGACGATGCAGAGCATCGTCCCACGAGCCGCGTAGCGGCGAGGCGATTTTTGGGGGGCTATTTTGATAAGGGGGGGGGGGGGGTTGACCCATGACGATACGGATACTGTGTGGGTCTGGACACAATGATGGCGTTTTTCTATGCACATCACACTTTCACTTGGCAGCCCAAGGGGGGGGGGGGGGGTTAAACCCATGATGGCGTTTGTCTATGCACATCACATTTTCACTTGGCAGCCCAAGGGGGGGGGGGGGGGGTTTAAACCCCCTAACCCCCCCCCCCCCCCCCCCCCCCCGTAGATCCGCGCCTGGGGGGGGTGGGGGTGTGGGAGGGGGGTGTCCCCCTCCCACGGTAGGAAGCTTTTGCATTTTGGGGCTTGAAATTGTGCAATCTGGAGCAGTACCTAAGGCATCTATTTCACGTTTTATAACATGGTTTTTGAGTTACCGTGTTATAGATAAACACAATTAATGAAATCAAGTTTGCAAAAAACCAAAGAGGCGGATCGCAATTCTTTTGCTTACGGAGGAATGAGTAAGGACTTTCTAACATAAGACATACGATAGTAGCCTCTTCCACAATACGTGCCTTCGCACTTGTTGCGATGTGCAAGATCACGTGACAAAATTCTAGTACGGCCAGTTCGCCAACGACCTAGCAGGCCGACGCTTTGTGTATAATGTCAATGGACCCTTCACTTCCTTGGCATGACACCCGAAACAAATGAAGATATTTATTCATGAATATTAATTTCATGACACTTTCAGTGCTAATTATGCAAAGAAACAACATCTGTCTAACATTTCCAACAAATTCGATCATTTTCTGTCACATTGTATGCAACAAACTGAATTTTAATAAACATATTTCGAAACTCGAATGCCACATATATTAATCACACGGCGTCGCGGCGCACCTGCATTGCATGCAATCAAGCTGCATGCAGTTCTGTCTGCATTGTGCGGTGCATGTACCCGGGCCGCTCGGGAAACTGCAACAAACACAGTCTCAAATGAAGGGTAAGACTTGTATTTGTATGGAAAAGCATTGAAATGTATTTTAGATATTCCATACTAGGGGAAATCATATCAAGTTTGTCAGAAATGAATACGTAGTAGTTAAATGTGGGTTTGATCGGGTTCTTGATTTCGTTCTGCAGTTACGAAACACGAAACCAATTGGGCCCATATTACATACGGTTTGCGTGCAATGTACGGCGCGGCAGGCATGCATGCAAGAAGAAAGGAGAGTCATTTTTTGTCATCAAACTCGAGTTGTATCCTTGAATTTTAAACAAACGATCGTATTTCTTGAATAATCTGAAAATGTATGTTGTTCTCGATATATGTTAGGCAATGACAGTGGGGTATAGAGTTGATATTCATGAATAAATTATCTTCATTTAGTTTCGGGTGTCATGCCAGGAAGTATAGGGTCCATTAACATTATACACAAAGCGTCGCCTGCTAGGTCGTTTGGCGATCCGGCCGTACTAGAATTTTGTCACGTGATCTTGCAATCGCAACAACTGCGAAGGCACGTATTACATGCGCCAGTATACTTTTTTTTTTTTTTTTGTTACCCTCCCAAATATTTGGGGGGGATGATAATACAGGCCATCCCCCCCCCCCCCCCCCCCTCACCTCAAAACTGAGTTTTCTGATAAACTGTGTTTATCTGGAGATTAACTGAGTTTATCTGAGAAAAACTGAGTATATCTGAGAAAAACATAGTTTATCTAGTTTTTACACGAAGGGCTTGCCATAGGAATTTTTAATGAGAAGCTGATTCTATAGTCAGCTGCTGATTCTTTAGTCATGATTAAGGGCTGAAAATTTTGTGTGTGAACACGGGGAGTGACGTCAGTGTCATTGGTATGAATAACAACTCTGTCGACTCTGTAATTAACTACTCTGTTGTAGAATGTGTGAAGTAAGACCCTTGTAACAGCCTCGCCATGCATGCCTGTTGTGTAGATTCAAGGGCAGGAACCTCCATAGCAGACCCCACTGTGAGAACAACACTATTTTATTTATTCTTTGAATCCACCACCAATGTACAGATGGCTTTGACCAAGCTAAGGTTCAAGCTGTCCATAATCACCTTTCACAGGGGAAGCTCAAAAGGTTTGTTTTGGTAGCTTGATATCGTGAAAAACTCCTGTGGATCAGGAGCATGCGCATTTCCCACTGACTTCATAGACTTTGGCTCATTTGGATAGGGCACACCTCTGTTCCTGTTCAGCAGACTATAGGCTGGCCTAACTGTATCTGTAACTATAAAAGTGTATGATATCAGTACCGAAAGGAAATTCTTCCAGCAACAGATTTGCGTGCCATTCAGTGACTGCTTCAAATGCTTCACCTTTATGAGGTGGCCAGTGACATATGCTGCACATTGCATCAACAACCACTGTTCTTTGACAATTCGGTTATCATTGACCTTTACTACAACCTCTTTATCCCTGATGACACGATTCAGACTAGATTTATGGTGTGGGCTGCATGAATGGAGATGCAGCATATAGAGGGAGCATACACTTGAACTTTGTCTGTAGAGATGGCTGCATTTAGTGGGTTTTTGTAGATGCTTTCTTTTTAAGTTTCGCTTCCTGTGGACTTCCAGGAGCTAGTCCGTGTCCGTGAAGTTGTCCAACTAGGTTGTATTTCTAGAAGGTCATATGAGTCATTTATGGGGGCCAACCTTTAACATGAGCCAACTATGTTCATGTCTAATATACCTCATTTGCAAGCTTCACGATGTATCTCCTTTAGACCTAGAATGAGACTCGCCCTCAAACGTGTCATGTAAGCCTACAGACACACTTCGTCCAAACTGGGTGGGTAGACCTTGATTATAATTATTTTTGGAGTCCAATGATGAAAGGCTGGTCTTTTGAACACCCCCTTCCCTCCTCCCGTGTATCTCATTAAAAGGATAAGCTTAATATGTGATTTTGTGGATATATTTTGTATCATTTGATATAGTAATTTAACCACATCTAAACAAATTATAGCATTAACAACTCATATTCTTATGCATTTCATTGTTTTATTGCTTATGTTTTGTATTGTTTATTAATTTACATACTTCGTTTCATTATATATAATGCTCTTAATAGTTATCTAAAATGCGAATTACATATATAAAGATCGAAATATAGCCTATTTTTCATTTTAAAGAATTTAGTTGCCTTTTATACATATGTGCTGTATACGAATTTCACGTCCGTATGTGATGTATCACGTTGTAACGACGTGTGACACAGTAACCAAAGATGCAATACGCTCAAACTTGGTTTCAAATGTTGCGCAGGACTCTAGGGAAGACCTCCATGAAAAGACAAGCTGGAATCAGCAGTGCATTGTGGTGTAATTGTGCAAGATGTGCGACTGGGTATTCATGACCCCTAAGGCTGAAACACACTATTTAGCTGCATAATTGGTGAATATCTTAAAACCCAATCTGTGGACTTCCAGTAGCTAGTTCGCGAGGTTGTCCACCTAGGTTGTGATCCTAGAAGGTCCTAGACGCCATTTCTGGTGGCCAACCTTTTACAACAGGCAAAAGCTGAAAAACACCTTCTTTTTTTTTTTTTTTGTAATAGTATTTTATTTTCTCTCAAACAAATTTACAACGTAAATTTACAATACAAATCATTCATATAAGTACAACAAACTAATTGTGTACAGCATTACATATACATATACAATCTGTTCTTATACATATAATGATAATCATAGTGTTTGAGAAAAAAAGAGATCTATAGTAAAACAGAGAAACAATAGCGAACTAACAGAAGAAAGATAAAAAGAAAAAGAAAAAAAAAGGGGGGGGGGGGGGAGGCGGTAGTAAGAACTCTGTACATGGTGTCTCTGTGTCATACCCTAGTCAGAGAGTGTGTTCCATTTTCTATAATGAATTTGCAATGTTCCTCTCTGTTCAGCTATCTTTCTTTCTTCCTCTTTATTTTTCAATAATGTATCTTTAATATCTTTTATAGTTGGAGGATAATCTTTCGTTCTACTATTAACAAATATCATACTTTTTATCAACAATATAACATGATTTAATAATTGATCTTTTCCTACATTACTAACCTTGATTCCTACATGGACCCCTTTCCAATCTATATTTATTAATTCTTCTAAATCAAACTCGTTACCGCAGTCTACCCAGATCATTCTTACTTTTTCACAAAAGTAAAACAAATGTTCATATGTTTCCTGCATTTTATGACAAAAAGAGCATAAATTACTATCCCCCATATGAAAAGTAAACATGTGTTTCTTTGTATAAATAAGATTGTATAGTAATTTAAATTGAAATTCCCTTAGTGAACTATTAAGCGTGGATTTTCGGGAGCGTACAAAAATATTTTCATTATCTTTTCCAAAGACATTATATAAGTGTTCTATGTTGCGAACTGCAAAAGACTTCTCTAATCTTAAATTTAACAAATGATCATATATATATTTTGAAGTTATATCACACAATGAATAATCTTTTCCACTCAATCGAAACTCCAAATTCAGTGCAGTATCTTCCATCACATTATAATCTCTACTTAACAATTGTTTCCATATAAATGGTATATTTTCAAAAATCTGTTTCACTATGTCAATTTCTGACCTATCTAATCCTAGTCTCATAAATTCCTTGACAGATTTTATTCTTCCTTTGCTATCGACTATATGATGTATTTTATAAACATTTTTCAAAAATAATGTTTCATTATAATAAATTTGTCCATTAATTCGAATATATCTATTATTAAAAACAATTTGATTCCTGCTTCCAGTTTCTTTTAACAAAAAATCTTTTGAACCTATCCAAGCTTCTAACATTTCCCTGTAAAAACCCGGAAGTGACAAATTCAATAAATCAAATGAAACATTACAAAAGAAAACCAACAAACCTCCTGCTTGTCTAGTCAAGAATTTAAAAACTCTTTTCCATCCCATCATTGATTCCCCCTCAAAAAGTCTCTTAATCCACATTATTCTCTGTGTCCGAATAAATAATTGAAAATCAATCATTTTTAGACCCCCTTTTTCGTAATTCAAAAAAGTAACTTCCCGTTTAATTTTATCTTTTCCATGCCACAAAAAATCAAATGTTAATCTATTCAAATCTTCTATTACACCTTGCGGAATTGGAGTGAGTGAAGATACAAATATTAATTTAGAAATCACAAACGTCTTTATCAATTGAATTTTTCCCATCAGGGTCAAGTCCCGCTGTTTCCACCATATTAATAAATGTTTAATTTTACTTAAAATTTCTTTATAATTCATTCTTTCTCGAACTTCAGGGTCCATAGAAAAATATACACCTAATATTTTAATCATCCCAACTTTTGTACCAAAAGGAGTTACAATTTCTTTTCCATGAAGAGGGCCTAATAACAAAACATATGTTTTGTCTCGATTAATTTGTAATCCCGATATTATAGCAAAAGTTTCAAATTTTTCATTTAATTTTATCAACGAATCTTTATCTTTTACAAAAAGCGTCATATCGTCTGCGTATAATACTTGTTTAATATGTGCATTTCCCAAAATAAACCCTGAAATTTCATTGTCGGTCCTAATCGAGCGTGCTAAAGTTTCTATACATAATATAAATAAATAGGGTGATAAGGGGTCTCCCTGCCTTACCCCTTTCATAATATTAAAATAACCAGTCGATACATTGCCGTTAAATACACAACTCTGAGCGCCCTTGTAGAGTGTACGAACCCATTTACAAAAATAATGAAGTCCCAAAACCAAACGTCTTTAACACATTTTGCAAAAAATCATGAGAAACAGTATCAAAAGCCTTTTTAAAGTCAATGGCTAATAAAAACCCTGGTATATTATTTGTTTTAGTATAGAAAATCATATCGTCTATCAATCTTATAGCCTCACCGATATTTCTCCCTTTTAAATATCCTACCTGATCTATACTAATAAGTTCCCCTAATACTTTTTTAATCCGAACAGACAATATCTTAGCTAAAATTTTGTAATCTACATTTAATAATGATATAGGCCTGTAATTTGTTATTTGTAAGGGGTCTTTATCTTCCTTTTGAATCAATATTATAATAGCTTGTTTTTGTGAAGAAGATAATTCTTCTTTAACAAATGCTTCATTTAAAGCCCTTACCACAATATCACCAATAACAGGCCAAAATAATTCATAAAACTCTACACTAAGACCATCGTTTCCGGGTGACTTATTACCTTTCATTTCTTTTAAAACCGCTATACATTCCCCTTGAGTTATATTACCTTCACAAATTTCCTTTGATTCTAAACCTAATTTTGGCAAACCTTTAAAAAATAAACTTTCATTAAATAATTCTACATCAACAACAAATTTGGAATATAATCCAGCATAAAACCTTTGTATTTCCCGAATAATAATATCCATATCAAAACTTATTTTTCCTCCATCTACTAATAATTTACTTATAATTGTCTTCTTTTTATTTGCTTCCATTAGTTGCACGAAATATTTAGTATTTTGTTCCCCTCTCTCATAAAATGATGCTCGAGATCGAACTTTCAAACCCTCATTAATATATTCATAACATTTTTTTAACTCCATTCTTTTATTTTCCAACAAATCAACCTTTTCCTTTTCTACCTTTTCTATCAATTCTTTTTCAATTACACTTATATCATTTTCAAGATTTTGAACTTTTTCTTTCCTTTTTCTAGATTTTTCTTTAGAAAATTTCCTAATAAAATTGCTAATTTTCATTTTCAAAAAATCCCAATACACTCTTACATCTTTAATTTCTTTTTCATATATATTTCTTAATCTCCCTATTTCCACTTCCATCTGTCTAATAAATTCCCCATCTCCACATAAACTATTATTGAACTTCCAGTAACTACCTTTACCTTTAATTGAAAAATTAGGCAAATTATAAAATTGTAACTGAACAGCAAAATGATCTGGTGCAATTGATGGTATTATATTACATTTTAAGACAATTTGTTCTAAACTATATGAAATAAAAAAATAATCTAAACGACTTTGGACAAAGGGGTTAATTTGTTTAAACGTATATTGTTTTTTTAAACCATTTTTTCCCCCGCCAAATATCTAATAAAGTCCATTTATCCTTATAATTATCAAAGTGTTTAGGAAATATCGACTGTACCTCTTTTTTATTACTTCCCAAATAATCTAAATCAACATTATAAATCATATTAAAATCCCCTCCCATAATTATTGGGTTACCATTGCCATTTATTGTATCCAAACTGTTATCAATACTATTCAAAAACTCAATCTGCTCCATTGATTTCCCTCTTACTGGAAAATACGCGTTTATTAATATTAATCTTAATCCCTGAATAATACAGTCTAAAATAATAAATCTCCCTGCATTATCATTGCGCACTTGAAGAACCTGGATATCTAATTTAGAATCTATCAATACCGCCACCCCTCTACTGTGATTTGTCCCATGGCTATAATAAATTGTTCCATCCCACAAAGAACCCCATACATCTTCAACATCCTTAGTGCTGTAAGTCTCCTGCAAAAAAGCTACTTCTACTCGTTTATCTCGTAACCAAGATAAAATACCCCCCTGGGTATCGACTGTAATCGCCTGGGTATCGACTGTAATCGCCAGGTAGTTGTTGAACAACAATTGTAGTTTTCTGGACGTGTTTTAATGTTCTTAAAACGTTTGCAAAACGTCTCCAGCGTCCGACAGGTTTTCTGCAGGTCGTTACACTTAAAAGCAAATACATACAAAGGTTTGTTTTATTGTTTATTCTAACCCTAACCCAAAACACGTTCTAAAAACGTTCACAGAACGTCCAAGTAACTATGACTTGAAACGTAGAATGTTCAGAAAACGTCCGATTCTTAGTTGGGAATGTGTTATCGTTTGATAAACGTTCAACAAAATACGTCTGGATAAAACGTTATGTAAACGTTGTACAGGACATATCCATGGTGTTTAATTTTGTGACGTCCAAAACGTTTTCAACTAAGACCTGTGCTTTGCGGCAAATGTAAAGTCCAAACTTAGACATTAAACAAACGTTTTTTAAGCGTTAATTAAGGACGAAGACGTACGTGACCTGATAAAAACGTTCTGAAAACGTTCTGAAAACGTTTTGTGCCTGCTGGGTATCCGCAGCCATGAAGCAAGCGATTGTTACAACAATTGTGTCATTTTAGACAGGAGGAAATTAGCTAATCCACGGTTGCAGAAAAGGATATCAAACAGGTCTCAAATAAATGAGAAATGTATAGGTGGCTCCAAAAACTCTCCAAACTGTTTTCGAGGAGTTTAGTAATGGGTATCACGTCGCGATTGGAAATGATAAATGTTTTGACTGACCACTTGAGACTGCCATGCATGTTTTCCCACAGTACCGCATCAAACGTCTGAATTTTACTTCAGGGGGCACCTGGGGGCACAGCAATTTTGTGACACATACACGTGCTCATACGTGCCCTACAGATACTCCCCCACCCCCACCCTCCCTCCTAGCTACGCCCCTTTGTGGTATACAGCACGTTATTTTGACATTGGTATTAGTTCAGTTCAGTTCTCCTCTCTCCCCTTCTCTCTCTCTCTTTCTGCCTATCTCTTACTTTCCCTATGTATGGGTGCTGCATACCTTTTCTATTGCGTTTGATCATCTTTCCTCGTCCTCATCGTCACATGATCACATTCCATCATCATCTCATCTGTCATTGGTTATTTTGTAGAATAAGGTTAGTTCATTTTAGTTGTAGGTGTGTTCTCTTTTGGTTCATTTGCATATCGTATCTTTTGTTATCAAGTGTATTTATTTGGCAGTGCATACCCAGACTTGATCGCCTCAACACATCGCTCATGTTCTCCTCAGTTCTACCCTATGTTCCTGTTTGATTCCTGTATGTTTGATTTGCTGCTGTATTATTTTGACTCTATTATTTTACCAGTTAACTCTTAGCCCGTTCTACCCTCTCCACGTTTTAATAACTTTATTAGTTAATTCAAACATATAGGGAAACTGACCAAGAATATATTGTGATTAAAAGTGAGTAAAGAAAAATGGGATTCCAACGGGATTCGAACCCGAGACCTCCGGATTGCTAGACCGGTGCTCTACCGACTGAGCTATAGAAAACCATACGACGGCGTTCTTCCCAGAAACCCCTTAATTCATCATTGCTCAAGTAGTCGGAAGCTTTATAAACCTGACATAAACCCGAAGCGGATTTCTGGGAAGAACGCCGTCGTAGGGTTTTCTATAGCTCAGTCGGTAGAGCACCGGTCTAGCAATCCGGAGGTCTCGGGTTCGAATCCCGTTGGAATCCCATTTTTCTTTGCTCACTTTTAATCACAATATATTCTTGGTCAGTTTCCCTATATGTTTGAATTAATTATTACAAAAAGCTGTATCGCTTCGGCGATCCCTCGCATTTATCCCCAGGTTGATTTTAATCCGCTTCGGGTTTATGTCAGGTTTATAAAGCTTCTGACTACTTGAGCAATGATGAATTAAGGGGTTTCTGGGAAGAACGCCGTCGTAGGGTTTTATATAGCTCAGTCGGTAGAGCACCGGTCTAGCCAGGGGTGTCGATCCTGGGGGGGGGGGGGGGGGGCAGGGGGGCGGTCGCCCCCCAATGAAAATATTGGGGGGGGGCGAACATATCATTTCGCCCCCCCAATAATTCCGAAAATGAGGAAGAAAAAAATCGAGTGACATAATGCCAAAGAGGGGAAAGACACATTTATCAATAATTAATCTTCAAAATAGCCGTTTTTTAGTTTGAAAAGGACTGTAAATTTCTTTTTTGCCGCGCGCTTCGCTTCGCTCGCATACAGTTTCTCATATTGCAAGTTTCATTTGGGTTGCGGGAACTCACCTTTTAAAATGTGTTAGGCAGCGTAATTTCTCAAACGCACACATCAACGAAGTTTATTAAACCCTCATCTATAGACAGCACACCGTCACAGAAAATAAAATAATCTCGGTACATATGCGCTGAACGCAAATCAAATTGGAATATCATGTCCCCCCACATTTGAAAAAGGAGCAGATTGTCCCCCTCCCTTTGTCATTATGTATGTTTGGTTCCATACCTATATACTTCATATTACGTGAAATTTCTGTCTCGGGTGTGCACCAAATCGCACAATTTCACGCCCAAAAATACAAAAGCTCCTATACTGTGGGAGAGGGACACCCCCTCCCACACCCTCCCCCGCTCGGTCGCTTCGCTTCCTCGCAATGTCTCCCCTACACTTTTGAGAAATTGTTGACGCCCTTGCTTAGTTTCATGGGAGCCCAATGCCCTAGACTATATCGATGGCTCTATAGTATACATGATCATGATCACGTGGATCCATCTCATGCAAGGCTCAGTCTTTTCCTCGCTATGCCCTTTAAAAATACGTTATGAGTAGGTTCACTATTTTAACAATTTTAACACCCATGCTAGTAGTAGGCTTGTTAAGACCCCAAACTATGGGTATTCACTGCAATTTTGGTACAACTCTTTTAATAACTTTAACATATTCGTTGGATGAAAAGAAGAAAATTCATCCAAAGAGACACTCTGTATCTATGCAAATTAGGCCTAATTTCCATAATTTATGCAAATTTATTCATGAAAATGGGATATGCCATGAAAATGGTGTTTTCATTGACATATTTGAAGGAGAACATATTCCTTGGATCAAAAGAAGAAAATTCATTCAAAGAGACACCCTGTTTATATGCAAATTAGGTCTAATTTCCATAATTTATGCAAATGTATTGATGGGAATGGGATATCTATGCCAATGATGTTTTTATTGACATATTCGGGAGAACATAATCCTTGGATCAAAAGACGAAAATTTATCCAAAGAGACACTCTATATCTATGCAAATTAGGCCTAATTTCCATAATTTATGCAAATTTATTCATGGGCCCAGAAATAACGGAACGGGGCACTTCCCAAAATAAAGCCACGAAATGACTGGGTCCATCGGATAGTGTGTCTTTTCAAATGAAAATTGATACCAAGAACATTTATTTTGGTCGTGTAGTTTTTGTTTTAGAGTGCTGTGAGTGACACCATGTCAGAGTTCATTTTTCTTCAAATTTGACCGACCTATTGGCTAAAGAATGACCCGAACGGCTCGTCATAGAATTACGGTGAACAATGATGCGGACACCTTTGTTAATGTGCAATCGACTGAATAGCCACAGCACCGTAATTCTATAACGAGCCGTTTTGGGTCATTCTTTAGCCAATAGGTCAGTTAAAATTGAAGAAAAATGAACCCTGACATGGTGTCACTCACAGCGCTGTAAAACAAAAACTACACGACCAAAATTAATGTTCTTGGTATCAATTTTCTTTTGAAAAGACACACTATCCGATGGACCCAGTCATTTCGTGGCTTCATTTTGGGAAGTGCCCTGTTCCGTTATTTCTGTGTCCATGAATAAATTTGCATAAATTATGGAAATTAGGCCTAATTTGCATAGATACAGAGTGTCTCTTTGGATAAATTTTCTTCTTTTGATCCAAGGATTATTTTCTCTCGAATATATCAATAAAAACACCATTGGCATAGATATCCCATTCCCATCAATACATTTGCATACATTATGGAAATTAGACCTAATTTGCATATAAACAGGGTGTCTCTTTGAATGAATTTTCTTCTTTTGATCCAAGGAATTTGTTCTCCTTAAAATATGTCAATAAAAACACCATTTTCATGGAATATCCCATTTTCATGAATAAATTTGCATAAATTATGGAAATTAGGCCTACTTTGCATAGATACAGAGTGTCTCTTTGGATGAATTTTCTTCTTTTTATCCAAGGAATATGTTGAAGTTACTAAAAGAATTGTACCCCAAATTGCAGTGGCGGACCTCTTAACAAGCCTACTATAGGAGCAAATGTCTGAAATCTAAAAGCTTCCGGGGGCTCCGCCCCCTGGACCCCCATTATTGTCCGCAAATGTGGGGGCCCCCCAAAGTCAGGTCTTCGAGCCATCAAGACACTTTCAATGAGCGCATAATAAAACTTCCGGGCATGCCAATGTGGGGATTTTAGCTCTCTCAGTGGGCACTCTGGAAAATGTTTCAAATTTCGCCCCCCCCCCCCCCCCCCCAATCTCAAAAACGGATCGACACCCCTGGGTCTAGCAATCCGGAGGTCTCGGGTTCGAATCCCGTTGGAATCCCATTTTTCTTTGCTCACTTTTAATCACTTTTATTAGTTAATACATTCCCGTGTATTACACTAGTAATCGTGGACAAAAAATAAAATAAAACAGCGGCACGATGGACAAATAATAATAACAACAACAACAGCAGCAGCAAAAGAAACCATTGCTGCGTTCAAGTGCAACACCAAACGCGCGACAGCAACAGTTGCAACAACAACAACAACAACAACATTCCGTCAGCTTTTTAGGGAAATTCCCGTCGCGTACGTCGTACAAACCATAAGTCTAGTCTATGTACAAACACACATAGCTAGAGCTAGCGAATGTCCCACGCGCACTGTACTACTGGCCTAGCCCTAGCAGCTAGCTAGCTGTGGCCTGCGCTTCTATGATATCTCATCACATGCAAGCTCGAGTCGAGTCATAAACATATCGAATCATCGATGCATGTTTGCCGTTCCGAATATTGACTCTACATTTTGCACTTGTGGTAGGACGTGGTAGCTGGACACCAGGTCGGGCAACTAGGGCTCCATTGTCTATTGACATTTTATCATTTTATAGTGTGCGGCGGGCTTTACTGAGCACAAAACCAATGTTCATATTTAGCAGAGGTGTGTATCAACATACAACAGTCTAAGTGAACTCACTGTCATGTTTCTGGTTGGTCTGACTGGTGGCATAGCATCCGGGAAGACTACAGTCTCAAACGTTTTGTCTGAGCTAGGCTGTGCTGTCATAGATGCAGACAAGATTGCCAGAGAAGGTAATTGCCCGAGTGTAACATTGTTGACTTGCCGGGCCAGGGGTGTGGTGATCGACTGGTCGGCATTCTCTTCCAAAGACCAAAGCGTGCCCACGACTTGGCATGCACAAATAAAAAAAACCAATGCACTATACAATTACAAATTGCATATTATCATTTTTTTTTTTTTTGCATGCGAAGTCGTGGGTATGCACGCTTTGGTAGAGAACCAGGACCATTGACAATATGTTGCGGTTGTTGATGTACGTGGTAGAGAATGCTGACTGGTCATTCCCATTGACATGTACATTGAACAAATTACAGTTATAGTTACCGCATGTTCGTCTGGTGACTGGTGGTGGTCAAGTGGAGCGGCATGTATTACTATTAAGTATTATGTATAGCCTTTAGTTTGGATTGAGCAAGATGTAAATTTTACAGTGTCACATCCCTGTGGACGGGTGGTTAAAAAAATAGGGGATTTAATAGCGCTAAAAATATTTAGCCCAAACAGAGATGTTGCAAATGTTACACATGCAAACATCACTAGTGCAAAGCGCAGCGACGGCATTGTTCATATAATTGATATATATACTTTTGTGTAATATTAGTAGGGCAGCATCTCGCCCGTTGACTTGTGCAGGGGTGGGCAGTATCTGTTCCAGATCGACAAATCTATCGCTTTCATGGCCTTTTTGACATTATTATTGTCATGTTCACAAGCTATAATGACGAGAGTGAACATGACAATAATAATGTCAAAAAGGCCATGAAAGCGATAGATTTGTCGATCTATATCTGTTCTAATGGCTATTTTCTTTCTAACTACTTTTCCTGTAGATGAATCAAAAACCTTAGTTATATATTGAATCCATTATCATTATATAACCTGAATTATTTATCATATTACATACCTTATTCTCCTTACAATTTGCGGTTGAATCGATCTCTAAAAATGTCTGTGATTTTTCTTTTTGGTAGAAGTTTGCAGTCACTTATAAAGTTCATTTCTTATTTAACTTCTACAAATATCCTCTTCCCGTTTGTGCAACAGTTGTTGAGCCAGGCAAACCTGCCTGGCGGCAGATCGTCAAGAATTTTGGAGACTCCATCCTCCAGGAAGATGGCACCCTGGACAGGGCCAAGCTCGGAGCAATTATATTCAGTGATGCGGGAAAGAGGAAGGTGCTCAACCGATGCACCCATCCCTACATCCAACGCACCATGCTGTGGAGGGTTGTCCAGAGTTTAATGAGGGGTAAACATTGGTGCACACATTGCTAAGGGGGGAAGAGGGGCAAGGGATGGAGAAATTGTTCAGGTGGCCTTTCCTGTAAGTGTAATGGAAAGGCATTCGGTATAGGGTGGGGAGGAGGAAGATATAGATACTCCATTGATGCACCCATCCCTACATCCATCGCACCATGCTGTGGGGGGTTGTCCAGAGTCTAGTGAGGGGAACCGGGTAAGGCTAGTATTGGTGTAGCCATAGCTAAGGGGAGAGGAGGGGCAAGGGATGGAGAAATTGTCCAGGTGGCCATACTGAACCCAAGGCATGCATGGGGTGCAAACTATAGAGTTAGGTCTTTCAAATCGATTCAATTGAATTCTCTGGAGATGCCCCAGGCCAAGGATTGAGGTAGAAATGCAGTACTACTATGGAGATGGTGCATCAATAATAATAATTATAATTGTCCATTTTGATATAGCGCTTTATTACAGTTAAAGGTAGTGTTGGTATTTCCCGAAGTGCCCCCCGATATTTTTTTGTGAGATAATGAAAAACTGACTGTCAAATTCGAAAGAACATACAATTTTAATGACAGAATAAACTTTATTTGATCAAAATCGGTTCAGAAACGGCTGAAATATTCATAAATATATTCAAAATAGTTCACACCGGACATCAACGGGCGATATTTAGACTTTTTAGAAATTTTTTTTTAAATGCTTGAAGACTACTTTGAAAACAATCTGAATAGGTTTTTAAAAAGTCGTTGATGATATCTCTATTGAATCATTATTTTAACAAACATTAAATGCACGATTTTGTATGAAAAAAGGCTAAAACCAATGATTTTTTTAAATAGCGCCCTCTTGAGTTGTAACAGCTCTTTTTGAATGATAACAGGGGTTTTACTTAGTCGTTTATAATTGTGTATACTTTTCGAGCATGGTGAAGTTATAACTATTACTTTGTACCGTAATGGTGCAGGTTTTGGTTCCTAAAGTTAAGTTTGACCAATACTCAACTATCCCTTTAAGTCTCAAAGCGCTCGGAGCATTATTTCCTTGGCTTTAGCCGAGCAGCCTTATTCAAGCGCTCAGGTGTTTCAAGGAATAAATTCCTGCCAAGTACCCATTTACTACACCTGGGTTGAGAGCAGCAAATGTGGATAAAGTATCTTGCTGTAGGACACACGTGCCACGGCTGGGAATCGAACCCACGACTAAGTTACCCACGACCCTCGTATTTAGAGACGAAGGCCCGAACCAATATACCACAACACTCCCACATGGATGTGGGCTTGCATTGTAGCCTATGACCGGGTTTTAATCTAGTGTACAATGCTTAGAGATGATATAGTATCATATTAGGTGCTTTAAATCAAACCTATTGCTATTTGTTATTAATGATCTGTGAAACACGTATGATAGATTTTGTCTCTCCTAAAATGAATGATGTTCACTTTCTGTCTCAGGGTACCAGTTTGTGATTCTGGATATTCCCCTTCTCATTGATGGAAGTGCTCTTAAGATGTTCATCAAGTATGTTGTGGTGGTCTACTGGTGAGTTGCCATTTTCCCCTCCCTCATCAACAACTTCTTGGGCATTGTGGCCCAATTCTCAACAGTGGCACAACTGAAGTCCAGGCTAAAAAGACACGAATGTTGCACCTGTGAAATTTGACTTCTGTAGCCCATCTGTCCTCGTTATCAATGCAAATCCCTCTGCAAAGACATCCAGACATGGGGTCCATTGACACTCCAGTCATAGTATAGCCAGTCACCAGTAGTATTGTGTCCTGGATCATCCATCCAGGACTTTATATTAATGGTGACAGGCTAGGGGCCATCTACAAAGTACGTACACAATTTTTTGTCCGAAATTGACCTCCCCCCCTGTACGCACTTTTTTTGCATGTGGTTGAATATGGCGTACGCATCAGCGTGAACCCCTCTTGTGCGTACGTACTTTGTAGATGGCCCCCTATACTACATGTCTGACTGGAATTTCAAGTTACCAATTGTTTTGACGACTAAGCACAAATAGAGTTTGATTCGATAATGAAAAGAAACAATTTGAATGGTGGCATAGGCGCCAGAAGTGGGGGGGGGGGGGGGGCGGCTGCCCCCTAATCCAAAAATGGGGGGGGGGGGCAAAATGCGTTTTTGCCCCCCAAAAAAGCCCCCTCCCCCCCAACAAAAACACAAACAAACAAAAAAGAAGAAGAGTGGGAAAGAAAAAATGAAAGGTATGAGCTAAAAAAATAATTTATACATCCATTTTAAGTTTTCACTTAAAGGGATAGTATAGTTTTGGTATAGAGGGCGCTACACACAATTTTTTTTTGTGCGAGATAATGAAAAACTGAGTGTCAAATTCAAAAGAGCGTACAATTTTAATGACAGAATAAACTTTATTTGATCAAAATCGGTTCAGAAATGGCTGAAATATCCATAAACATAACCATTTGTAATAAATGTGGGGCCCCACACTTATTTGATAATTATGAACCAGCCGTTAAATTTGTATGCCTCTGCAACGAAGTAGCCGGAGGCATTATGTTTTCGGGTTGTCCGTCCGTACATACGTACGTACGTCCGTCCGTATGTAGTTTACGTACATCCGTACGTCCCGTTCTCGTGATCGCGTTATCTCAAGGACCGATTGACGGATTCTCACCAAACTTGGTTCATATATGTATCTTGGGGTGCCAATGATCTGGTTAGATTTTGGGGTCATGAGGTCAAAGGTCAAAGGTCACGAGGCTCATTATATATGCAAAAATAGCTCGTGATCGCGTTATCTCAAGAACCAATTGGCGAATTCTCACCAAACTTGGTTCATGTATGTATCTTGGGGTGCCAATGATCTGATTAGATTTTGGGGTCATGAGGTCAAGGTCACAGGACTCAATATATATGCAAAAATGGCTTGTAATTGCAAAGTTGCAAGAACTGAATGTCAGATTTCTATCAGACTTGGTACCTGAATGTATCATTAAGAGTCAATGTAGCCATAAAATGTTGGGGTTATCAGGTTGAGGTCAAGGTCATAGGACTCATTATACATGCAAAAAAGCTTGTAATGGCAAAATCTCAAGAACTAAATGTCAGATTTCAATCAAACTTGATACCTGAATGTTTCTCAGGAAGCTAATGTAGCCATCAAAGTTTGGGGTCATATGGTCAAGGTCACAGGACTCAATATATGTGAAAAATGTATAAAAAAATTAATTCAGTGCATGTTAATTTGGGCTTGATATTAAAATCACGTCATAGCGGAGGCATAATTTTCGACTGCATCTATTTTTTTTTAATGCTTCCTCTTTTCAAAAATTTCAAAAGAGGTTTTTAAATAGTTGTTGATTATCTCTCTATCTAATCACTATTTCAACAAAACAGCACATTCACAATATTTTATTTAAAATGAGCGTTAAACAGCTCTTTTTGAATGATAACATGATCTTTACTAAGTCATTTGTAATTTTGCATTCCTTTCGAGTTATAACTATTAGTTTGTAATGTAATGGTGCAGGTTTAGGATACTAAAATTCAGTTTGACAAAAACTTTACTCTCTTTACAAGAACTCAACTATCCCTATATTTAATTTATACATCCAATTTAAGTTTTTGCGAACAGATTATCTCAGTTTGTTGTGTAACTTGCGTATGGTCTGGGGTGAGTACTTTTCCTGTACCGGGCCACGAAGTTCTCGTGTAGGCTGGCATTGCTCTGGCTGCTAGTGTGACATGCACCAAAGTGCACCATTTCAAGTATATTAATGCAAAATCTTCCCCCCCCCGCCTCCCCCCCCCCCCGTGGGAGGGGAAAACCCCCTCCCAAACCCTCCCCCTGGCTCTGCCCCAGCCCTCGGTCGCTTCGCTCCCTTGGGGCTCATCCTTGGCTGTAGGCTATGTTGTTTGATGGCATATGGTTTATGTTAGAACTGTGTATACTGTGAAACTAAATACAATATTTGTGTGTGTGTTGGGGTGCATATTTATAAGTGTCAATTATTTGTTTTCTTCGTGAAAAATATATTTTAAATGTCTGGTCGATCAAATCATAACACGGTTACCCAGATACAGTTAATCGCCCAAATTTCCTATCTAAGTATGCACCAGATTGCACAATATCAAGTCCAAAAATGCAAAAGCTCCCTTGGGAGGGGGGACACCCCCCTCCCACACCCTCTCCCCGCTCAAGTCACTTCGCTCCCTCGCAATGTATCACTCTCACCCCTGGCTCAAAGTTGGCAACCCTGTGAGTGTGGTTGGGCATGAGCCCCTACACAAAAAAAGTTGCGAGCCCTCTTGGGTCTTTGCCCCCCCCCCCCCCCCCTCCCCAATCCAAAACTGCTTCCGGCGTGCCTGCTGGTGGAGCATGGCAACCATCAATGGGTTAGTGAAATGGTGTTACTGGTTATATCTGTCTTATAAGTCTGGTATAAAGTTGTGCTACTGATTAAATTTGGAGCCTGTAAGTATTTGAGTCTTAGTGCAACACTTGTAGCGTTACATATCATGAAAAAACATACATCCTCATCTACAAATGAATAATTATGTATGAATATATTATTTATTCGGGGGGTGGGGGGGGGGGGGTGACTAACATTCAAGTCTTATGTCAATTATAAACCCTTGTAAGTTACAATGGAGGGAACAGTATTCAGCTGTTCTTTTATGATTTTCAACGCCTCTTCTCTGAGCATTTAGGGGGCTGAATTGGCCTAAGCTCCAAACATTTTCACTTCTTCATACTTTTCACTACATGCTTTTGACTTTTCGTCTACCGTACAGTGATGAAGCCACCCAGGTAGAGCGGCTGATGAAACGCAATGATCTGACAAGGGAGGAAGCCCTTCAACGTATTAGTGCGCAAGTGCCCCTGGAGACCAAACGAAAGCAGGCAGATTTAGTCATTGAAAATGGCGGAAGCCTCGCAGACACCCAACAGGCTGTCATGGCTCTACATAGGAAGTTGAGGAGCTCATATGCTCACTGGACTCTTAGATTTGTTCTCTGTGGTTGTGTTTGCCTTATGGGGTGTGCAGTCTATACAACTCTCTCATATCTGTTTTGATACTGTTGACTTCTAGTAGTTGGTAGCCTACCAGTTGGCATGGGAGTGACGACGTTATACTAGTAATTGGTCTAGGGCTGATATTCATTTAACCACGCTTGCTAAGTTCCATTCTAGGTCTATTTTAGAAGCGATTATTCTAGCTGCACCTAGGGGTAAACTTAGTAGGCAATAAATGCTTATATATCCAGATAACCATAGATGGTAACTAAGAAGACTCCCTGATAGCAGACTGACGTCTTTATGACGTCTTAATTTGGTCGTAAACTGGTAAACACGTCATATGTCGTACAAACGATCAGAATACGACGTCATTATGACGTATTTTAAAGACCATTTTTGACATGATGACTTATGTCGTATAAAAGACGTAAATTTGACGTCATTATAACATCTTTTAAATGACCATTTTCCACTATTTATTTTTGTCGTAGAAAGACGTAAAAACGATGTCATTATAACGTCGTTCAAAGACCATTTTAAGAATGTATTATTGTCGTATAGAAGACATGATAACGACGTCTTTATAATGTCGTTTAAAGACCATTTTTGCCATACGGGTTTATGTCGTATCAATAACGCTATAAAGACGTAAGTTTGACGTCTTTTCAAGACCAATTTTTTGCCATCATTTTTTGTCGTATGGACGCCCTTTTTACGACGTTAATGTGACGTCTTTCAAAGGACGCATATTCCAATTGTTTTTTGTCGTATGGAAGGACCGTAAAAATGACGTTAATATTACGTCATTTAAAGATCACTTTGTCAGTATTTATTTTTGTCGTATAGAAGACGTAACAACGACGTCTTTATGATGTCTTTGAAAGACTATTTTGCCATCATTTTTTGTCGTATGGACGACCACTTTACGACGTCATTTTGAAGTCTTTTCAAGACTAGTTTTTTGCCATCATTTTTTGTCGTATGGACGACCTTTTTACTACGTCATTTGACGTCTTTTCAAAGACCATTTTTTTTCACTATTTATTTTGTCATAAAAACGTCTAAAAATTGACGTCTTGATGATGTATTTTAAAGACTATTTTTGCCATTAATGGTTTGTGTCGTACGACGACGTTAATACGACGTCATTATGATGTGTTTTCAAGACTAGTTTTTGCCATCATTTATTGTCGTATGGACGACCTTTTTACAACGTCATTGTGACGTCTTTCAAAGGACCATTTTTTCCAATGCTTTTTCGTCATATTAAGGATGTAAAAACGACGTCATTATCACGTCATTAAAAGATTATTTTTAAGTATTTATTGTGTAGTATAATATACGTTATAACGACGTCTTTAAAATGTCTTTGAAAGTCCATTTTTGCAATTAAGGTTTGTGTCCTACGGACAACATTATTAAGACGTCATTTTGACGTCTTTTCAGACTATTGTTTGCCATCATTTTTTGTCGTATGGACGACCACTTTACGACGTCATTTTGAAGTCTTTTCAAGACTAGTTTTTTGCCATCATTTTTTGTCATATGGACGACTTTTTACTACGTCATGTTGCGTCTTTCAAAGACCATTTTTTCACTATTTATTTTGTCATAAAAACGTCTTCATGATGTCTTTTAAAGACTATTTTTGCCATTATGGTTAGTGTCGTACGACGACGTTAATATGACGTCATGATGATGTGTTTTCAAGGACTAGTTTTGCCATCATTTAATGTCGTATGGACGACCTTTTTACAACGTCATTGTGACGTCTTTCAAAGACCATTTTTTCCAATGCTTTTTCGTCATATTAAGGATGTAAAAACGACGTCATTATCACGTCATTAAAAGATCATTTTTAAGTATTATTTTGTAGTATAAAAGCTTTATAATGACGTCTTTATAATGTCTTTGAAAGGACCATTTTTGCCATTAGGTTTGTGTCCTACGCACGACAATATTAAGACGTCATTATGACGTCTTTACAAGACTAGTTTTTGCCATCATTTTTTGTCGTAAGAACGACCTCATTACGACGTCATTGTGACGTCTTTTAAAAACCATTTTTTCCAATTATTTTTTGTCGTATAGACGACGTTATTACAACGTGATTATGACGTCTTTCAAAGACATTTAAACAATTATTTTTGGCGTATGGACGACCTTTTTATGACGTCAATAAAGACGTCTTTTATGTCGTCTAAATGGCGTAATTTATGGTACAAATTGACGTCTTCAAGACGTCTTCAGGACGCCTTTTCGGAAAAAGATACGTCATTATCACGTCAAAATATGACGTCTATATGACGGTAAACGCGGGTGCAAACATCTCACTTTTTGACGTGAATTTACGACGTCTTAAAGACGACGTACACAAGGTGGAAATGACGTAAAATCCAGACTTAAAATTGCGTCTTCTATTGACCAATAAGACGTCTTTATGTCGTCTAAATGGCGTAATTTATGGTACAAATTGACGTCTTCAAGACGTCGCAAAGACGCCTTTTCGGAAAAAAATACGTCATTATCACGTCAAATATGACGTCTATATCACGGTAAACGCGGGGTGCAAAATCTTCACTTTTGACGTGAATTTACGACGTCTTAAAGACGACGTACACAAGGTGGAAATGACGTCAAATCCAGACGTAAAAAGCATGTCTTGTATTGACCAATAAGACGTCTTTATGGCGTCTAAATGGCGTAATTTATGGTACAAATTGACGTCTTCAAGACGTCGTAAAGACGCCTTTTCGGAAAAAATACGTCATTATCACGTCAAAATATGACGTCTATATCACGGTAAACGCGGGTGCAAAATCTTCACTTTTTGACGTGGAATTTACGACGTCTTAAAGACGACGTACACAAGGTGGAAATGACGTCAAATCCAGACGTAAAAAGCACGTCTTATATTGACCAATAAGACGTCTTTATGTCGTCTAAATGGCGTAATTTATGGTACAAATTGACGTCTTCAAGACGTCGTAAAGACGCCTTTTCGGAAAAAAATACGTCATTATCACGTCAAAATATGACGTCTATATCACGGTAAACGCGGGTGCAAAATCTTCACTTTTTGACGTGAATTTACGACGTCTTAAAGACGACGTACACAAGGTGGAAATGACGTCAAATCCAGACGTAAAAATCACGTCTTATATTGACCAATAAGACGTCTTTATGTCGTCTAAATGGCGTAATTGATGGTACAAATTGACGTCTTCAAGACGTCGTAAAGACGCCTTTTCGGAAAAAAGTACGTCATTTTCACGTCAAATATGACGTCTATATGACGGTAAACGCGGGTGCAAAATCTTCAATTTTTGACGTGAATTTAAGACGTCTTTAAGACGACGTGCACGACGAAAAACGCCGTAAATTTGACGTCATTTTTACCAGTGTTTGCTATCAGGGATTCATTATTGGCTGTAGGCCATGTTGTTGGTCATACATAAGCCATATATGGTTTATGTTGGAACTGTGTATGACACTAAATACAATATTTATGTGGGAGTGGTGCATATTTATTAGTGCGTCAATTATTTGCTTTCTTCGTGAAAAATATATCAAATCATAACACGCTTTCCCAGATGCAGTTAATCTTAAGCCCGAATTTCCTATCTAGGTATGCACCAGATTGCACAATTTCAAATTCATAAAATGCAAAATCTTTCTTACCGTGGGAGGGGGATACCCCCTCCCAAACCCTCCCCCTCCCTCCCTGCCCCAGCCCCAGGCGCTTCGCTCCATCGGGACTCATTATTGGCAGTGTGTTGTTGGATCATACATAATGTTGCATAATTATGGTTTATGTTGTGTTGTGTGTGTGTGTTTTGGGGTACATATTTATTAGTGTGTCAATTATTTGTTTTCTACGTGAAAAATATATTAAAAACTTTCTGGTCGATCAAATCATATCACGCTTTCCCAAATACAGCCGAATTTCCTATCTAGGTATGCATCAGAGTGCACAATTTCAAGTCCAAAAATGCAAAAACTCCCTACCGTGGGAGGGGGGACACCCCCCTCCCACACCCCCCCCCCCCCCGCTCAGTCGCTTCGCTCCTCGCAATGTCTCACTCTCACCTCTGGCTCAACTTGGCAACCCAGAGTGTGGTTGGGCATGAGCCCCTATACACCAAAATTGTGAGCCCCCTTGGGGTTTTGCCCCCCCCCCCCCCAATCCAAAACTGCTTCCGGCGCGCCTGCCTCTGACCTAATTAAAACAAATATGCAATTTAGCTGATTATCTGTATAATGCTAATACAACAAATTTTCAATGTTGCCAATGTAACATTGCTAAATTATCTAAAGAAACCTTTAAGCACATGAGAAAAAACAAACAAATATTGGACTGTCTAATACCTATTATCGCCTACAGGAATAATTCATCAATCGATTATAAACGATAGTATCAAAGTGGAAATAACCCAATGATGCCAGGTGGTAATATTGCTAGATTTCCTAAAGAATCCCTTTAGAACATGAGTAAAAACAAACAAACAAATATTGGACTTTGAACTTCTACAACATAATAGGATCGCCTACAAGAATAATTCATGATCGATTATAAACGATCGTATCAAAGTGGAAATAACCCAATGATCCCAAGGTGGTAATATTGCTAAATTTTCTAAAGAAACCTTTTAGAACATGAATAACAAAAGAAAATACAGTAGGACTTATGATTAACTTCTTCAGGTCTAATGGATACAGGATTCATTCATGATCGATTATAAACAATCGCATTAGAGTGCAAAGTAAAATTCCAATTTTTATAACTATTTACATTGAAAACATTGTTATTATGATCTTGTTTTTGCAGATATTAAAACTAATATAAATACCAACCTGTTTTTAATATTTTCAAATGATTTGCAAATTAATTATTTAGGCATCAACTCTTGAAATACTAAACAGTCAATACTAACCATTTAAAACTCACATACTAAGAAGCGGGATATATATACGGAACCTATACGACAACTGATCAGTAAGGTGTTAGACGTAGGTTATAGGTTATAGGATAGGTTTAGGATTTAGGAATAGGATAGGATTATGTGTTACATGTTATAAAAGTGTTGACTGTGGAATATACTACAAGACTTAGCCATCTCAATTTTTTAATTATTAATAATGTAAAAATCGCTTCAAAATATGACGTCAATACGACGTCTTTTCGTCATAAAAAGACGTCGTTAGCACGTCAGAATATGACGTCTATATGTCGTGAAACGCGGGTGCAAAATCTTCACTTTTGACGTGAATTTATGACGTCTTTAAGACGACGTACACGACGTGAAAATCACGTCAAATCAATACGTACAAATCACGTCTTATATTGACCAATAAGACGTCTTTATGTCGACTTAATAACGTAATTAATGGAACAAATTGACGACTTAAAGACGTCATAAAGATGCCTTTTCGGATAAAAATACGGTCATTATCACGTCAAAATATGACGTCTATATCACGGTAAACGCGGGTGCAAAATCTTCACTTTTTGACGTGAATTACGACGTCTTAAAGACGACGTACACAAGGTGAAAATCACGTCAAATCCAGACGTAAAAATCACGTCTTATATTGACCAATAAGACGTCTTTATGTCGTCTTAATAACGTAATTAATGGTACAAATTGACGACTTAAAGACGTCATAAAGACGCCTTTCGGAAAAAAATACGTCAATATCACGTCAAAATATGACGTCGATATCACGGTAAACGCGGGTGCAAAATCTTCACTTTTTGACGTTAATTTAAGACGTCGTTAAGACGACGTACCCGACGTAAAATGACGTAAATTTGACGTAATTTTACCAGTGTCTGCTATCAGGGCTAGTGTTGCTTGCGTAGCCCTATCATCTAAAATAGACTTAGCATGGAACTAACCTAGTGTGGTTTTATGATATGCATGGGCCCAGGACTCCAGGCCTTTGTCTTTCAATATGATGCCCTTGATATAGTGCACAAAGTTAGATGCCATATATATCAAAACAGGACTGTCAGTCTAATGAGCTCTAT